>JAUKUD010000009.1:0-17642 GCA_030549215.1 Schizothecium vesticola | reverse complement strand
CAACCTCGATGCACCCGGCCGAATCCGGACGGCAAATAGACCCGATAGCCCGGGTAGGGTGGTTTCCTCAACAAACGATTCAACGACTAACCATAACAGCGGCGCTAACCACGCCTATCGTACTGTGCAGTGCCACAAGTACACTACCTTCATATCGATCCTAGCACGACGACAGAGCTGGAGCAGACAGACCATTCAGTTTGTCCCCCGCTCCTCCTCCTCTCCTCTCCTCTCATTTCATCAACACCGTGGTTGACGTTACGTGCGGCCAAGAGACAAACTGCTTTATCAACTCTTCCAGTCGTCTCACATGTCTGGTCGGCGACCATTAACATGGTGGAACCCCCCGCATATCTGGTGGCACACACGTGAGGGGGGATGGGATGTGTGTTTGCGGGGGGGGGAGAGGAGAACTGTCTGACCCCGGGGAAAGGAAGCCGGAACTTTGACTCGGGGCATGATCACCAACGCGCCGACCGAAGCGCCAACAGGACGCGACCAGCGGGACGGCCCTTTGCGGATCCCACTACTCCCGTCACATCCTTCCTGCCAGGTGGGGAACAGAGCTCCTGGTTCCCGGCTCCCGGGCTTCTAAGGACAAGGAGACGAAATCCGCCCGCAGTCTTCCCCCAGCCTTCGCGGGGGACCGAGTCAATCTGATCCGGGACATTTGCTGCCGAAGCAGCGAGGTTGGTACGCTACCTGGCAATGTGCTTATCGTATGTGTACCTAGGTAAGATGACAAGTCACTTTTTTTCCTGCGATCGTGATCGTGATCATCCCTGGTGGCCGGCGTCGCGGATGCAAGGACTAGTCAGAGATTTGCGGAGTTCCGCCCGCAAACACACACATGCAGGGGATCGAAAGTTTGACAGGCCGGGGAGGGGCTGCCATCGCACAATCACGACCGGGATGGTGGTGTGTACCTGTACTTACGCTGAATGGAGGGCGGGACAGCAAGATGGTTGTCCGAGCCTTGAATGGCCTAGTGGTATGTGAAAACGGTGTTGTCGATTCTCATTGAGTGTGCTGCAGGTACATGGGGGTTGGGAGGAGAACGGAGGACGCCTCTGTATTGGGCCGGGAGTGGCTACCTATGTAATGGACTTGAGCCTTGCGTTCGCCGAACAATTGCCCTTGGCTATGTCTTCCCTGGGCGTGATGATGGCGGACGGGGCGAGTGAACATGGCATTATGTTTGCGTGCACAATACCTTGACTCAACGACGGGGACGACAGTCCCGAGTCCCGAGTCACCGGTCCACGTCCATCAGGCTCCGGCTGTGTCAAGTGAGTTGGTGGCCTTCGTCTCAGCTTCACAGCTCGTGCCTGCTGCCGTCACAGGACGCGGGGCAGATAGATATTACAAAGTATGACATCACGACGACGGACTGGGAGAATTCGTGACTTGTTCTGTGACGTGTACCAAGAGGAATGTACAACAGACTAGGAACTTGCATCGTATATGGGCACACACCCGAACATGTATACCCCCTTCCCTGCGTCCACCCCTCTGCGTCTACCCCTCACCGCGACTCCTCTTCCTCTTTTCATGGAATATACCCCTTAACCCTTCCCATACTAGGCACCGAGATATGTGTACTCCAGCTACAGAAGCAGATATCCTCCGATATCTAAAGCAAAAATCCTCCCAAATATCCAAACCAACCGTCCTCCTGAATCCCCAAATCGCCCAACTCCTTCCACGGGTCCCCCAACTCAATGACTGGATATCGGCATGGACCTCTCCGGCTTCTTCGCATATATACCAGTTTTCTGCACCCCGTTAGTTACCTGTCCAAGCCCACAAGAGAGCAACACTCACATCTCATAGTACGGCTGCCACCCGCTTTCCACTGCTTCCACCCCTCCTTCATCTGCGCAATCAGCACCTGGATCTCTTCAAACTCCCAGCCCATGACGCTCTTGAGCATGTACAGCGCGAAGCCCTCGACGCTCTGGTCCAGGAACAGCAGCGTGTACAGCCCGACGCTCTTGAGCCGCGGGTCCTTGGCCCACCGCCAATCGGCACCTTCCACGTGCGCGCGACCACGTCGACGTAGCCCGCGTCCTCAATGTACCCGCGCATCTGGTCGTAGATCTGAAAGGTGCGGCCCATGCGCTCGCTCGCCGGCCTCGGCAAAGAGGGCGTTCCATCGGTGGTAGATGTGATCGGGCGGCGCAATGTCCGACAGGGTGCGGATGTTGAACTCGACGTGCTCGATGTGCCCGCCGGGCTGGGTGCAGCGGAAGGCCTCGTGGTAGAGGGCGGGCCAGTCCGAGATGCCGCCGTGCAGGTTGCGGAGGTGGACAAAGTCAAAGTGGTCGGCCGGGTAGGTCCAGGGGAGCTGGGCGTCGTCGATCTCGAAGCGGAGGTTGGGCGGGACCCAGGCGGGCTGGATGGGGCTGATGTCGAAGCCGATAACCGAGGCCGAGGGGAACTCGTCGGCGAAGTCGCTGGGGGGGGGGGGAGGGTCAGGGCGGCCATTGGGCAATCGGGGGAAGAGGAACCTACATGGCCCAGATGCCGGTGCCGGTGCCTACGTTCGAGAACATGCTGCGGTACATGTCAGTGGGTAGTTGTGGGATTGCGGGGGCGGACAAGCCAACGGACCTGGGGATTGTCGCCAATTGGCGCCAGGGACAATTTGTCGTCGAACAGCAGGGTCATGAAGTGGTGACTAGGTATCGTCAGATGTTGCACACGTGGGACAGGGGATGATGCATGGGATGCACACGTTATGTCGAGACCCTCGGCCTGTTCCTCGTCGATGGGGGCCCTGCAATTGGCGCGTGGCGTCAGTGTCGATCGCGTCGGATGCGGATGCGGCTGCTTCGGGCACGATGACCGCCACAAAAGAACTTGCCAGTACTCCGTTGTCTGCGAGTTTTGGTACGTGCGACCGTGGATCTTGCGATAGTCGAAGAGGCTCGCCGTCAGCGACGTCGTCGACTCGGGTCTCCCGCTGGAGTCGCGACGGTGGTCAGCAAACGGGCGGCGCGTGTCTTGGCAGCTGGGAGAAACTCACTCGTCGCCGGCGGCCGAGTCGGTGCCATCGCTGAGGTCCGGGTCCTGCACACGTCAGGGTCGGCGTGGGAGAAGGAGGGGGCGCGCTTACGACGGTGATGTCGTGCGCTTCAAAGAATTCGTCGTCGTCGCCGGCCCGAGGGGTGAGGCCGACGTGGACGAGGGCCGGGGCGGGGACTGGGCATGGCGGTCGGTTGGCGGTAACAGGTGACGATCGACGCTAATTTCCAATCGATGCGCCGCTGGCCGAAGTGGTTTGGTGGAGAAAATGCACCTCATCCTGCCGCAGCGAGACGAACAAGGGGAGCAGTTCGCTTGAGTTTTTGTGCTGAGCACGGGCCTCGTGTTCCCGGCCGCTTCAGCTCGCTGCTTGCCCACTGGTGACTGGACACGCTGGAGTCTGGACAGCACAGGTCGTCGGTAGGATCACGCCCGGCCTCACCACTGGACACTGGACAGTGGACTGGGACGCGGGCTAGCCAATGGGGCGCGAAGCCGGCCAGCCAGCGCCGAACTTGCAGGCTTGGGTGCGCTGCCACGCCTTCGGTTCCAGTGGGGGGGACATTCTTCGCTGACCAAAAACCACCCTCGCTTCCGTCGTCGGGACGCCTCGTTATCGTCCCCCCGCATTCCGCCTGCAGCCAAAAGGGTCGTTTTCCACGAAATATTTGGGGTGCCCTGCCAGCTGCAGGCGAATTACTGTGAAGAATTGGCAATGGGGCACACGTTTTTCGTTTTGGGAAGATGGGGCTCCCCTTGTCCCGAGAGCACCGAGGAGCCCCCTCCACCTCCGACGCCGTGTTCCGTTCCGCCCTCCCTCCTTCCACCTCACCTCCATTGCGGCTCACGGCGACACACTGTACGGAACGCGCCCGACCACGCTGATATCGCGCCGCCCCAGCACCGCGCCGCAAGCCACTCGATCTCCAAAAGTCGTGTGACCGCACCTCCGAGACACCGGCTCGGCCCACTGTCTCAGCATGGCCCTGGTGTGGGCGCTGTATGCCTTCCAGGCGCTGGTGCTGTACGTCGTCTCAACCGTCGTCTACCGCTGCCTCTTCCACCCGCTCGCCGGAATCCCCGGTCCCTTTGTGCCCTCCGTGACCCGCCTCTACATCTGGTACTGGAACGTCATCAAGGACGGCAAGTTCTACCTCCAGCTCGATGAGTTGCATGCGCGCTACGGCCCCGTGGTGCGCATCGCCCCCAACGAGATCCATCTCGCCGACCCGACAACTACGACAAGATTTACAGCGTGGGCGGTCGCTTTTACAAGGACCCCGGCTTCTATGATGCCCTCAACGTCCCCGTCGCCTTTACGGCCATCTCGAACGAGGAGCACCGTCGTCGGCGCGCACCGCTGAACCACTTCTTCTCGCGCCGCGCCGTCCTCGACCTCGAGGACATTGTCCAGGAAAAGGCCGCCAAGCTGTGCCGTCGCGTGCGCAAGGACCTGGATGCCGGCCAGCCCGCCGCACCTCCGCTCGGGACTCCGCGCTGTGAGCATTGATGTCCTGACCGAGTATGCCTTTGCCGACTGCTGGGACCACCTGGACGCCCCCGACTACAACGAGTGGTTCTCCGAGGCCGTCCGGGACACGGGCGTCATGTGGTGGACCTTTCAGCAGTTTCCCATCCTGATCGGGCCCATGGCTCTGATGCCCATGAGCGTAGCCCGCAAGATGAGCCCGGCCATGAACGGCTGGATGGATTGCATTGTGGTGAGTACAGCTGTCCCGAGTGGCGGGCACGTACTGATTCGTGTGCCAGCGAACAAGCGAGTACGTTGCCGAGGTCCAAAAGAAGTTTGCGGCCGGCATCAAGCCACCGCGGCGGACCATCTTCCACGAGCTCCTGGACCCAACCACGCAGGGATGAGGAAACCCCCATCCAGGCCACTCTCGAGTCCCTGTCGGGCGAGGCCCTCAGTTTCTGCACTGCTGCCGCCGACAACACGGGCAACGCG
This sequence comes from Schizothecium vesticola, assembly GCA_030549215.1. Classification (NCBI taxonomy): domain Eukaryota; kingdom Fungi; phylum Ascomycota; class Sordariomycetes; order Sordariales; family Schizotheciaceae; genus Schizothecium; species Schizothecium vesticola. Next base: position 12,649 of record JAUKUD010000009.1, on the reverse strand, counting down.
CTCGAGACAGCCGCCTACTACGTCATCACCAACCCTAAGATCTATGCTGCCCTGACCAAGGAGCTCCGTGACGCCTTTCCCGATCCCAACGCCAGCATTAACTTTGTTACCTTGGAGAAACTCCCCTATCTGACGGCCGTGATCAAGGAGGGGCAGAGGTAGGATCTCTCTCCGAACCTTTCTGCAAGGACTTGCTCGTGCTGACGTTCCCTAGACTCGCCTACGGCGTCATCGGCCGTCTTCCCCGAGTCACGGCCTCGGGCGGCGCCACTTTCAACGACTACTACGTCCCAGAAGGAGTAAGCTCGCCCCGTGCCCTCTGCTCCTGTCCCCTCTAACACGATGGCCCACAGACGGTAGTATCCATGTCCTCCTGGACGATGCACCGCAACCCCGACGCCTTCCCCAACCCCGACGTCTTTGACCCGACCCGCTGGACTACCGGCGACGTCCGCGCGCGGGAAAAGTGCCTGGTGACGTTTGGCCGCGGCTCGCGCGCCTGCATCGGGCAGAACCTGGCCATGTGCGAGCTGTACGTGACGCTGGGGAACCTGTTTCGCAAGTTTGACCACCTCCAGGCGGCGGGGGGATCAAGGACTCGGACCGGACGTTTGTGGATTACTTTACCGCGTTTCATCCCAAGGACGCCAAGGGGTTCAAGGTTGTTGAGGTGCGGAAGTGAGCCGGACGAAGACTACGATGTCATGATAATATCCATAATTGTACAGACAGCGAGCTACGACGAACCAACTCCCACCCAAAGAACAAGATCTCCACCCCAGCCCTGCACCACCAGCACTCAGGGCAAGTCCGTGCAAAACTGCGTCCCCTTGAGGTCCCGCCAAAAGGTAAAGTCGATAAAGCTATAATCATAGTACTTGATCCTCACCCACCCCGTCGTCCACGTCCCCCACTGCTTGTCCGCCACGCCGTTGAAGAAGTCGACCAGCGTCGGGTTCGTGTACCGCGCCGTAAAGTCGTTGTCTGGCCATCATCAGCACCCCCTCCCTTCATACGGAACTCGACAAAAGAGAGAAGAGACTCACTCCGGTAATTACACCCCGCCAACACCGCCTCCCCATACGTGCATAGAAACAAGAAATGCCCCTTGACCACGCCGCCGTTGGCGAAGAAGAGCCGCCACGAATCCGTGCACTCGTTGTAGTCGCCGTGGTTGGGGAACATTCGGTCCGTCCGGCCGATGGCGTACTTTGTCTTTTCCTGGCGGCGGTCGACGGCGCGACGCGAGGTGGAGGCGGCCGAGTGCGAGTGCGAGGCCACGAGGGCGTCGAGGTCCACGCACTGCAGGTCCGCGGCAGAGGTCCCGTTAATAGGGGCCAGGTAGAGCCCGTCGGGTAGCGAGGCGGGGATGAGGAAGGCGGAGCTCAGGGGGAGGAGGGAGAGGAGAAGGGTGGGGAGATGCATTTTGAGTGACTTGCCCGGGGTGGGTGGGTGTATGGAGGGTAGCTGCCGGGGCTTCTCTAGGATGGGTTGACGTCTTGGGGAGGGAAAGGGGAGGAGAATCTATAGATGTTGCTGGGGTAGCAGACCGGCGAGGCCGAGGAAGGGTCGGGCGGAGGGCCCGGGGGACTGTACAGGCGGAGAGTCTGTTTGGAACTCGGCAAATCTGGTTCCCGATGTCGCTGGTGATATATGTATCTGTTGTGCCGCAGAACCGCGATATTAAGAACATGAAGCTCTACGGGCAAAGGGTGGCCAAGCCGCCGTGGTATTGCAGAACCATTTAGAGTGGTACATTTCTCTGTCGCGAGGTAACACTCGATCTCCAGGGTCGTACTACTTGTTTGGAATAAATCCATGCTACGCTGTCTGTTCAATGAACTTCTGCAATGGACTCAAATCATTGAGCTTGCTTTTGAGCGGCCAGTAGATGTGTTCAATCTCCGAGCCCATCAGCACATAACCGTTGGGAACAAGGTTGTCGGTATTCTCATCTGCCCAATTATTTGAGCCTCCTTGGGCGTCAATTCCCGTAATGGCGGCTTAGATAAACGCGGGGCGGAGACGACCCAAATGTAAACTGGAATAAACGCGGTAACCATACACAGCATGGCCTCATGGCATGGCATGTGGTTGCTCAGGCAGCCGCTCAGCCAACACCGCCTCTTGGAAGCTTAAGCGATGTATTGGACTGCACGACAACTGTTACAACAAATCTCACGGGTGAAGAGACCCAAGTTGTCTCTGCAAACCCATCTAACCGGTGGGCGCGTATAATGGATCACATTTCCTCATCACAGTCCAACTCCTATATCGCCGTATAGTTGTCGAACCAACATGTCCACACACAGAGCGTAATTCTGCACTCCCTCCCCCCGGGTTTCCGAACCATGTCTCTGAAAACACCTCAGCCAGGAAAATGTGGTGACAATGTTCCCACATATCAGGAAATCCTCCTATGCCAGCCATGTCTGTCCATACTACATCCATCCTCGTCAAGGAAAGTATTGCCACCAGACGGAAGAAAAAACAATGTCAAACGCGGTTGCTTAAGCCTCCATCTCGTCCTGCATTCGAATCGTTGCGGGCACTAATATCTCTGCTCCTGCCTTTACCCCCGTAAGGACGGAGAGCTGACCGCACCCCAAAGGCTAGATCCCTGCTGGAAGATGTGGTGGTAGTTCTGGAACCACACGCTTGGGATATACGCTGTTCTTGGGTCGTTCTAGTGCCGGATGGCCGTTTTCTAAACTTTTTTGTTCCGCAGTTCAATACCTGCTCCTCATCGCCATGTTTCTCTACCCCCGCCGCCCCCGGACAGCAGCGTCAAGCACCCCCCCCCCCGTCGCATACGCGTACTACTCTAGCATCGCTGCCCCATCCGGCTTGACCATCGCCCCGCCCCGCGCACAGCGTACTGCCGCTAGGAGTCGGCTCTTTGTACACGAACACATCCGGACGCACTAGCCGTCGCCCATTTTCCCTGACAGGAGCGTACCCGTTAGACACCCCGACAGGCCCCGCACCCCCCAACGACCGCCCCGGCAGACGCTGTCTGTGGAGAACCGTCTGAGACGCTGCCACGTCGGGGAAAGATTGATTCAAGGGCATGGTTTCTTTGCCCTACGAGGTACTTTCTCTTTTCTAGACAAGTCTGGGTGGTTTTGAAAATCGACCTGCAGCTTGCCACGGAGAACCTTGTGCACCTCGCTGGACCCCCTCCCCCACCCAAGCTCTCATACCTGCCACATTTTCAGAAGATGGGCGCAAAACCCAAACGATTTTAGGATCCAACTCCTTCTTCAAACCCCTCAGCTTCTCCAGCCGCCAGGCCTCATACCTGAACGAGTTCCACATACGTCAGCAATCATCCCCGACGACATCAGAGGGGAAGCCAGAACTTACCCATACATGGACTCCAAACTCTCCTGCTTCACCGCGTAATTAACATAACTCCTCTGCCGGTCTTGACCCTCCAACTTGGCCGCGCGGATCTCCTCGCCCCGCTTCTGCACAATCCCTTCCAACGTCGCATTCATCTGATCCGCCTTGTACGCCAACACCACATTTATGCCAGATCCGTCAGTCCAGCACATGCCATGGGGGACTCGAGCTTACGGAAACGCCCTGATACCCCGATGCGCCCACGCCGTGCTCCTCTCCGGCACCTGTCTCATCGCTTCCGTCCCGTAGCCCTCCACAAAGATATACGAAGCCCAGAGCTCTGGGATCGTCTTGATCACCTCGTTGAAGAGGTTGTACATCTTGCGCATCGCCGCCGGCACGTGCCTTTCCACAGCCCCCAAACACACTGCCGAATGACCCTGCGGAGGGGTGCATCCCTCGGCGCGGTGGCGTAGCCCATCTCGGCGATGAGGCCGGGTAGTCGAGGGCGAGAGTTGGTGTTTTTGAGGGGCGACAGGGCGAGGAAGGACGCCGCATAGGCCTCGAGTTGGGGGGAGAATGCGTTGGAAACAGGCGGTCGATGATTGCCTGCAGTACGTCAATCAACTGGTAGAGGATTTCAGATAGGGGGGGGGGGGACGCCCTCCTCCTCCTCCTGGTAAATGGACACATCGTAGGTCAAGTGTCCTAGATGGACGGGAACTTGTTGTTGATCTCATCAAAGACGGCCTCGACCTTGTCCCCGGAGAAGGAGAGTTGGCGGTACGACCAGTCTGACGAGCCCTTCCGATCATAGATGCGCAGCTTCACCTCGGTGATGATACCAAAATTGTGCCCCGCTCCCCTCAGTGCCCAAAACAAATCGGGATTCGTCTCTACGTCCGCCGAGACGACAGTCCCGTTGGCCAAAACAACACGAAACCCAACAAACTGGTCCAGCCCAAGACCGTACACCCCATCAGCGGCCCGAGCCCACCACCGATTCCAGACCCCGTGATGCCGATGCATTGGCCCAGAGCGGTCGCTGTCCCTCGTCAACACCACAAGATCGAAAGAGAAAAGGAAAAAAAGAACCAGTTTGCTTCCCCCCTCCCACAATCTCCCCACCACCTCATCGACCATCGCACCCCCGCCCACCACGACGTGCCCCGGTCTTCCGCAACGACAACACTGCTCAAATTCCGCAGCCAAATGTTCATCCCCCCTTGATGTCGCCCAGCCCGGCCCACGTGCCGTGCCCGCTGACCTTGGCCGTGAACGGGATGTCATGCTTGTTGGCGAACGTGACGGCGGCCGAGACGTCGGCCTCGGTGGCAACGACGACGACGACGCTGTACTGCGGGCTCTTACTCTTGAGGTTCTGTGCGTGTAGTACGAGAACTGGGGGTTGTCCGGGGTGACGACGAGGGCGGACGTGGAGAGGGTTGGGCGAGGTCGATGTGAAAGTTGAGGGGGGCGGTTTTGGAGGGTGGGTGTCGCAGGAGGAGGAGCGGAGGTGAGGGGGCGAGGGCGAGGAGGCGAAGGGAGCATTTGGATGGCAGCGCAAGTGGTTAGAGGGCGTTCGCGTCACGTTGACGACTTCAATCGAGGCTTTCGGGGGGTGAGAAGCTCAAATACCATTTCCCATATGTTTTGGACGTCATCCTTTTAATGCCACGCGATGATGGCCCGACATTTCCAGCCCTACAGAGACAATCTAACGCCTCGTCTCGATAGTGGCACAGGATTCGACTTCCCCATGTTTCCTAGGGAATCCCAGCATCTGCGCTAGATTTGTGAATAGCCTGTTTTGTGCGACGAATCTGGGCACACAAAATTCCTTTTTCGTACCTCACCTACATGACATTGCTCACCCCGGCTCAGGTCCGGCTCAGGATTGGCTCAAGATTTGGAAGGCTACGCCGCAGCCTGCACAAATACTTCAATTCCAGCCGAGCGAGCCCAGAATTAGTTCTACATATAAAAATAGCCAAATCGGTCCCCGTCCTTCTGGAAACCGGGCAAGTTAAGGCCCAAATTTTGGGACCGCGGTTGGAAACTGCTAAAAAAGCGACAGTGCCTTAATGGCCCAAATCCTGGACCACGGACCCGAATTATGACCCAGAATATACTAGTACATGCCCTAGGATGGTACATAATACCCCAGCTCGGAATTTGGGACAGTACCAATGGGATGTCCCACAGTATACCAGTATATGATGATGCTTAAAATATAGTATATGCCCTGGGATATATAGTATAAGAAAAGGAAGCAGATTGTACAGACATAGTGGGAGTCAGCAGCCCCAGAGAGTTATAAAGGGCTAGGGCTGGACCCTTCCCTGATTCGAAAGGGCTAAGCAAGAAGGATATGGTAAGATTGGTAGCACACAGAGTAGGCCACGGGCCGTTTGCCTCGTATTTCAAAAGGTTAAAAGTCGATGCGGAGGACCCAGAGTGCTCTTGTGGGGCTGTAGCCGAGCCGGAACATCTGACACGGTGTCTACGAAGGAGGAAGGTAGTGTACGAAGCTAAAGAGAAGTACAAACTTGATACGGAGAACGAGGTAGATCAGTTTTTCCTAGGAGAGGGACATAAAGGGGTAGGAGCCAGGGAGTAGTTCCTTAGACTGTTTATGTAAAGAAAATTTAAGTAGGACTCGGAGGATGCCGACACCTAAACTACTAGGGAGCGAGGCCGTAAAAGCGGCGTGGCTACGGGGACTGGGTCTTCCCCCTCCACCTTCGGGGTAAGCTAGCTCTTAAAATCAAACTGAATTGAATTGTAGTACAGCTAGGAGCGAAATTGGCGTCCTGTCGCTTGCACTGTTCTCTGATAAGATAGACGCACGTACCTGCTGATAGGAGTCTGGATTCGTTTTGTTCGTACTGGTTACTTGTGACTAAGGCATGGGTGTGGTTTCCAAAAGATCTGTCTTAAACTCGAACTCGGATTTTCCACCACCCGGGTCCGAAGCACCCCGTTCAGAACTTGTACGTGCGCCTAATTTCCCAGCAATTGCGCAAACAAAACTACGCGTTTTCTTTATTGCACGCACATTCGCCATGGCATTCTTCTGGCATGACGACCATTGGCAGGCCTGCCAGAAATAGCGCCGCACCCGGGACGATCTGAATCGCCGTCTTCCGCGGCTGTCTCATCTCCGCCACAAGTCCGATCATCCGGCAAAATTTCACTGACATCGTCAACAATATCCTGAGCGAGTACCAGCCAATCCATGCCAGCGACGATACTGTCAAGGTGCTACGGGCATTTGTCGATAATCTGTCTGGCCAAGGTCTGTCAAGGTTGCAATCCGAAATCTACGAATTCGCCAAGAACCCCACCAACTGCGCCAACTGCGCAATTCCCTCACCGACGGGATTCTGAAGCCTAGTATGTTTACACCCTATCAGGCCACTTACCGTATACTAACGCTTCACTGTAGTGGCTGCTGCTGGCGGCAAACAGCCCCCAGTTACACCTTCGCCCAACCAGTCGGCAGCGTTCGAAATCGAATTGGCCATGACACAGATTGAAGGGTCGAGCCGAACAGGACATCATGACGGTCATGCCAGAGCTCGCAGTGGAACGCAACCACCAAGGCTTCACACCCCTCGAAGCCCTCCAGCGCCAGCTGCACCTTGTGCGAACCTGGCCCTACATCGAACGCGGCGTCGGCCTCGTCCCTGGCCGCTTCCTTGGATTCACCCCGCCGACCATACAATGCATCGTGCGCCTGTCCGGCCCCACCCTATACCGCGACCTCACCCCGATCCAGGTGCTCCGCCTCAAGTACGGCTGCACCTGCGACGCCTGCGACGGCGGCTTCCTGAGCCCCAGGATGCGGGCCGCGCTCAAGCTCCACGCCAAATATTTTTCGATCTACGCGGGCCACGAGTGGATGGAGGACTACTACGGCAACAAAGACGAGCCCATCGTCCGTCTGATGTGGCCCCGTGTCGCAGACGTCCTATCCACATGCCTCGAGGACGACGAGAAGATCCCCGACATGGCTACTGTGCAGGCCGAGTGGGCAAGCGACGGGGGAGACCGCTACGGGGACACCGAGAGGCACATTCAGCACGTTGCGGATAAGATGATTCGCAACGCGTTCGAGTTCACGCCCTCGCCTGAAGCGGCGCCTGTCGAAGAGGTGCCGGGTGCCGCAATGACTACGAGTTTGCCTTGGTCCGTGACGTTTGTGGATATTTTTGCGAGCCGGAGGTCCAGAGCGGGGAGAGTTGAGGAGGGTGGGGAGGGAGCGGCTTGGAGGGGTCTGGATTTCGGCATTTGTTTTGCTTGGAGCGACGGAGTTCAGGCGGGATTGGAGTTTAGGAGTCAGGATTTGGGAAGCTCAGGAAGCCAGGGTTTGGGATGCTCAGGAAAGGTAAGAGTTTGGATATCAAGGTTTGTTGGTGTTTGGTTTTTTGGGCCGACTGGACAGGGAGCGATAGTTGGCGCATGTCTAGGGGATCTTTTTCTGACCCGGGAGGAAAGGGAGAGCAATGTTTACTTTTGGTCAGGGGGTTGCCCGTGCGACAGACCAAAGATTAGTAGGATTAGGAAAGACATGCGCAAAAAGATGACATGCGCCTAAAGGACGCGCCCTGCGAGGCGTTTCCCAACTTGACTGGCAATGAGTGCAGCTCGGACTGAACAGGTTAGAGCAACTTCCGGTTCTTTTCGCCTCCGTCGGCACTTCGTTCATTCCCGAGTCTGGAACTAACAAGCACCTCTTGTCCAAATCTTTCGCCCCTCAAAACCTCGCACGTTCCGATTTGACATGCGAGCAGCGAATACGAGATGGCACCAAAGTTGGTCGGATGTAGTTCTCCCGTCTTAGCCTCCCGATATCGAATCTAGATAGAACACATCTCGAGGTAGTTTACTCCCGCGTGCCCACATGTCTCAGCCAGCCACCGCATCGTGCTTTAATCCGGCAGTGGACGCCCTCCGCTGACAGGCTGCGGTGCAACTCGTGGGGAACGGTAGGCGAGGTCAGCTGCTGGACGGGACCACGCGAGTGGTTGTCGCCAAGCGGGTGTTTTCGTATTGCGGCTGCTGAGGGGTACCACATTACATCACCACGTTACTCTCTAAAAAAAACAGAGCCCGGTATTGGCCAACGGTCGGGCAATGCGACGTCTGCCGGGTGATGGTTGGCCCAACCCCGTATTGTCGATTCAGCCCTAGGGCGAGGAGAGTGCTCGATATTGCCGTCAGATGCTAGCAAGTGGACTGACGAGCCATCATCAGGATACTTTGGATGAGGGACGCGAGTATAAATCCTTTCGTCTCTTCCGTCTTAGACATCAATTTTCGTTCAACTCATCGACACATCACTTCATCCAAACCTTCAAGTCCAAGTTGCCAAACAATCACCATCACCATCAACACCCACCATGAAGTCACTCACCCTCCTCCTCCTCCTCCCTTCACCCTCGCCACCCCTCTCCAGGAGCGAGCCGACCCCCTCAAACAGTCCACCTCACCTTCCACGGCGGTCCCGCCTCCTACTCCCTGTCCTTCCCCGCCGACGGCGTCATCCGGCAAACCAGTGCGCGCCCCCCCCCCATCTCCCCAACACCCCACCTCCCCCTTCTAACCAGTCCCCACCAGACAACAACATCGCAGTCAACATCATCGACGCCCCGGATTACAACGCCCTGACCAGCTGCACCTTCTACACCTCCGGCGAAAAGCCCTTGTCGGCGGCGTCGACCCTACGACCGGCGCGGCCAGATCATCATCGCCCGCCGCAGCCAGTGACGGCGGTAAGGTGCGAGGTTCTGTGTGCCGACGATAGCGACTGCTATCGCAACGGGCAGTACGGGCGTGCTGCAATGGGTTTTGCGCGGCGAATAAGTGCCGCCGTGGATTTCGCCGTTTTGAGTTTGTACCTGGTTAAAAGGAAGGTTGGGGTTGGGTTGTCCCTCTGGGAGATGGGGGGGTCGGGCGAATGGATGCATTACATGATTGGAGTTGGTTGGGGTTCTTGCTTGGTTCCTAGCTTAGTTTTTGGGTTCGTATTGCCTCGCATTGCCTGGGATAGGATTCGAGAAGCAGTAAGTAATATATCGATTTCCATGTCCGAGCGACTCCGACTTCCTTGATGTCAAAAGGCTTCCTCTTTCCAACCTTCAATGTTGTGCGTGGGCACTGTGCACATGTCGAGGGGCTAAAGCATATGAAACTTCTCGCATAACAATCGTACTATACTGTGTGAGAGTTGCTCCCAGGTAGCATTGCTGCGCCTCTCTGAAAGTGTCGTATTGTACGATAAAGCGGTTCTCGTTGATATTTATTACCCATGCCGCATCTCTGCATGAATCTTTTTTGTCCATTATGTAGAGGCCGCCAGCATCATGACGAGAGGCACAGCTAGCCTCCATTTTGAAAAACTCGATTTTATTGATGTTTGAGCCTGTGGTTTTCGATGATTTTCATGACATCATTCATCTTCAACACGCCACGAGTAGCACCATGGCAGTTCTGTGAAAACAGTTGGTATCATCAAGGAATTATCTATTACGTGCAAAACAACGCGTGCCCCATGATCCGTATCCAAAACCTCGTAACATGCTTCATCGTATCCCATAAAAAAATCGAGAATCGATCCAAACCCTCACATCCCCATAACCACAACCAACCCCACCCCCCACCAACCCCCACACTCCCACCCTCTTCATCCCCTCCCCCCCCGACCCTGGATCGGCGCGGCGCACCCGTCGGCTCACCGTCTTCTCCGCGCCCGCCGTGATGCCACGTCATGGCGATACACGTTCGTGCCGAGTAGTCGTCGTCGAGCTCGTGATCGTCGACGTCTTGTCGACGGACGCGCCACCGTCCACGCGCACACCCCTCGGTCGTCTCCGCCAGCCGCACGTCCCCTGCACCGTGCGCTGAGTCATTGCCCATGGTGCGCGACGCGCCGACGAGACCCGGAAAAAGGTGGGTTTGGTCACGTGATTTGCTACGAGTTCCACGAGTCAGCGCGCCGATATCATGTCAAGAAGGAAAGGGGGTGGAGGCCGTACCTCGGCGTTGGCGCCGCAGATGCCCGGCGAATCATGGCCGGCCCGTCTGCACCGCAGGGCGTAGGTGGTGGCGTCGCGCAGCGTCACAATGGAGCGCGAAGCGTATGTTGCGCTCGCCCCCCGACAAACATCTTGATGGTGGGACGGCCGAGTCGTTGCGCGGACGACCATGCGGGGGCCGTGGGAGCCCGGACGCGACGGGCGGCGGAGAAGGCGTTGAGAGTCGGGCTCGCACCGGCGAGCGCAGTTGAGGCCATTGTGTGTTTTGTATGTGGGTTGGAGATGCCTGGTGCGAGGAGGTTCTCGGAGGATTCAAGTAGGTGTCTAGACGGCTTGATGCTTGGGTATTATTGTGAGTGGCGGATGCACGCAGGTCGACGACCATGCGATCCTGGGATGCCTCCGTCTCTTATACCCTCCAAATTGACCGCAGCCTGGCGGCTTCGCTCACCCTCGTGATCATTGGTGTGCCTGAAAGGGATTGCGCCAAGGAACAGCCCAGCAGAGGGCTGTGTTGGCCGTTGGAGTAACGGCAGTGGCCGAAGGTGGAACAGCGGCAAAGCAAGGCTCCGGCGCATACTCGGTGGCACTGGGACACAGTACGAAGTACAACATGACATGGCCGCCTGCGCTTGATGAAAAATACGGCCGTCCTCGACGAGCGTGTAGGTTGATTGGAAGAAAAAGCGCACGCGGTTTTGTTGCTGAGGATGGGAATCCAGGACCGAAATCTTCAGGTCCACTATTTTTAGGCTGCCAGTCAAATGATGAGGGTGAGCCCAATCTTGCCGCATCTGGAGGATTTCTCGGTTCGCCTAGCCGTTTGTCCGAGCGATGGGACTCTGGGGAGCCAAGACTCCAAGAGATCGAGTCCGCCCGATGAAACAATGAAAACTCGGACGCCGAGTGGGTAAAGTGACATTCAAAATCCATAAAACCTTGGACAAATCATAGTACAAGAGTCCCAGAGTTTGTCGATAAAAGACACTCTCCAGCGACGAGTCACAACCAAACAAACACACCAGAATGACTTCAACTCCAATCTAGTAGGGGGCAGGGCGGGCGCTGCTCCGGCATGACGGAACTGAACCTCACTCCCACAGCAACACCAAAAGATTGCCCCCAGAAATGGTTCCCAGAAAAGAGGGGATTATTGGCGGTAGGATTCAAGTCTGGCGGGAATAACCACAGTCCAAATTCAAGTTCAACCAAGCGGGTGGAGAGGAGCTGTCAAAATTGTTGCATGGCACCTAGAAACAAACTAGCAACCATCGAAGCCAAAAAGTTCAATCTTGGCATCACTGTACTCGTGCTCCCTCAGTACTTGTAGCACAACTTGGCACTCTTGACGTCCATATAGTCCCTCACAACCCCTTCAGCGGCCAAGCCACCCATGGGGAGCTTGTCATTGAGGGACACTGGGGGCCCGTTGGAACCATCTGGCAGCGAGGGGCTGTTCCCGTTGTACTCCATGGTCCTGGCGCTGGGGTTCTGCTGCTGCCAGAGCCACCAGAGCCGGTCGACCTGAGTGTGATGGAGGAAGAAGAGGGGGTCTGGTCAACGAGTTAGCAGAGCCACATCACTGGAAACCACAAAAAGACTTACCGCTCGGAGACGCGTTGTTGAACCCCATGTCTCCCAGCCCGCGGTTATCATCAGCGGCGCCGACACCGCCGTGCACCGCCGCATGCGGCCCGTCCTCCAGCGCCGCGCGGAACTCGTCAAAGACGGTCTTGGCATTGACCGGGACCATCGCTGTGGGCGAGTAAAAGGCGCCACGGAGCTCGGGGTCGCCGTTCTGGGCGGTCGACCAGTCGCGGCTCAGCGCGTGGGGTTGGACGGACGAGTGCCAGAACTGGGGGCGCCAGTTCTTGAAAGGGCCGTCGATAACGCGCTTGCGGATGTCGTTGGGGTTCGTCTCGACGCCGTTACCGCCAAAGCCCGTCACGTTGTGCCATACGGCTGCCTTGGACGGCGCCGCCCAGTCGTTGACCCAGTTCCAGTACATGGCGGTGCCCGTGTAGCCGCAGTCGCGAAGGGCCTTTTCGTAGACCATGACGTAATAACGGTGCCAGGGGAGGAAGGCGGCAAAATTATGAACTGCTGCAGTTAGTCGCGGACGGTGTTGGAAGCTGGGGGAGAGTCAAGACTCACTCTGATTGTACAGGATGGCGTGGGTGTAGGCAAAGTCGTCTTGAACAGTCGCGTTCACGAGGCCGAGGCGCGAAGGCTTCTTGGTGACGCAGACGGCGGCATTGAGATAG
>JAUKUD010000008.1:0-27750 GCA_030549215.1 Schizothecium vesticola | reverse complement strand
GGGGAGGATGATCAGAAGGAAAGTAGTCGTCGAGTCTGGGGGAGAGGTTTGCGACTCCGGATTAGTTCTTGTTCCTCTTCAGGGTTAGGCTTTTAGGCTTTCGTTGAGAGTTGGAAGGGTAGGGAAAGTGGCACAGCTGGGGTCCGGTACTCGGATTGGGACTTATACAAAGGGCGCCGATGAAAAAACGGATGCCTGTGAGGAATTTAAGCCCCTTTGACTCATTTCTCGTCGTTGTTATGTAGAATAGCCCAGCGAGGAGGAGAGGGGCCAGCATTGTCAGTCCGCCCTGGAACACGATGCAAAATTTTGTCCCTGGAGACTGGGGGGACGTGGGCATCAAATGTCTGAGACAAAATCCCTTTCTTCCCAGCTCCCAAGGGCCATCTGCGAGTGTGCCAACGATGCAGGCTGCCCGACCTTGCAGGCTGCATGCACACCACCTCCCTCTGATCAGCTGCAGATGCTACCGATGGAAGCGATATCCGAGGCGGGTGCCTCGCGAATGGGTGGCTGCCAGGGCCCTATTAGCCGCTGCTCCCACCGTCTTGCTGTGTGTGGGTGGGTGTGTGCTGTAGTGCATGTGTGTTGGTGTTGCCGCAATGCACCAAGGATGGATGTTGTTGGGGGCTTGCAGCGTCCTTGTTGAGCACCAGGCGTGGCCTAGCCTGCAAGCTGCTGTGCTGTGCCTGTGCACCTGCGTGGCGGGATGACCCAGATGCGGTGAGATGTTATTATTATAAGTGTACAGTCGTGGGGCTGCTTCCCAGTTTTCCAGCCACCCATCCTCTCTGCCGCACAGCGACATTTGGGGACAGGAATGGTCGCGATCATGGCCAGCAGACCACGATTGGGGGCTGCCGATTTGGCGGTGACTGCATGGCGCTCACTGAACCGAGTCTCGATGGATGCACCAGGTCACGAGGGGCAGCTTTCCCCGAGCATGGTCGGCTACCCTCATCGAGAGATGTGCAGCTCCCAAGTCCGAAATGGTGGACAACTTGGCTCGGCCGTTCCGAATACATGGCCGGGTCGGGTCCAACCTAGCCAGGCCAGGTCAGCACCCCTTGGCCGTGATGTGATGCCGATTTCGATAAGCATCCTTACACAACCGGATGTGGTGAGACGGCGTTGGTACGGGCCGAGCTCGAGTTATCCCACATGCTCAGGCATCTATGTCGTTTCTGCCTCGCATGCGTGAGTCACCAAGGAACGTCCATGTCGAGATTGGTCGTGTACGGGCGCGTCTGGAGGGAGCTGGATCCGAGCAAAGAGGATAAATTGTTCAACATATTCTCGCAGGGTTAACAATGGTTGGTTCGGTTGGTGGGGGCGGCAATCGTCCCAAGCCCTCGGGGTGCTGGGCAGTGGACGGACCGGACAGGGCGACTTGATGTTGGTGACGTGGACGTTCATCGCCTGCAGATGGAAGCCCTCATCGAGGTGAGTGGTCGAGGTTTTGCGCCGCAAAGGGGAGGTAAGACCAGACACTCTGTCGAATGTGAGACAACCTTGGGGGTCCTACTGAAGACTGCAAAGAATTCCATGATTGTGTGGATGTTTTCTTCATTCAGAACGACGAGTGTGGTTGGTGGGCGCGAATCGTGCGAGATAAAAAAAGGGCGAGGGTTGGACGGGTTGGGTACGGGTACCTCAGCAGGGATGCCCAAGTCTGACGCGAGTAAACTGGCCATGAGTGGACAGTCTCGCCGCTTGATCTGCTGCTGATTGTCGTCATCGGACCTAAGAGGGCGGCTCGAGGGAAAACCCCGAAACGCAAAATGCACTTTTGGTGCCAAAGTAGCATGTGCGAGAAAAGTTGCATGTTGAAAAGTCGGTACCTTCCATTTGCCCCTCATTCCAAGTGCCCTGATGAAGACCCTGACTCAACCCCGCACCTCCCCCAACAGCGCACTCCAATCATCGAAGCATCCAGGCCTCCTCCATTACCATCCTCCATCCAAGCATTTTGGAAACCACACAGATCCCGGCTAGGCCTCCTCTCACGATACCGTCACTCTCCTCCTGCAACTAGTCGAAGCTTCCTACCCACCCCACACCACCCACGATGCGCATCGTCAGCAAGGTCAGCCTCGGGGCCATCGACGCCGACCAGGGCATCGGGCTCGTGGCCACCGACCCCGAAGACATGTGGCACGCCAACAACCTAATCGCCGTCGGCGACACTGTCAAGGCGCACGCCATCCGCGGCATCGCTGTCACCACGGCCACCACCAACCGAGTCGTACCGCGCCGCGTGCACACGGAGCTCACCATCAAGGTTACCAAGTCCTTCTTCGACCCCGGCGCCTCGTCGCTCCACGTCTCGGGCACCGTTGTCACGGAAAATGAATACGTCAGCATCGGCCAGTACCACACGCTCGACCTCGAGCTCCACCGCCCCTTTACGCTCTGGAAGGCCGCCGGCTGGGACTCGGTCGCGCTCCAGACCCTGCAGGAGGCCGCCAACGACGACAAGACGGGCGCCCTCGTCGCCATCGTCATGCACGAGGGTCTCTCCAACATCTGCCTCATCACGGACCACCGCACTATCATCAAGCAGCGCGTCGAGCACTCGGTGCCAAAGAAGCGAGCTACCACCAAAGAATCCGAGGGCGGCCTGGCCGCCTTTTACGCCAAGACCCTCGAGACCCTCCTGCGCGCCGTCGACTTTGGCACCCCGCGGCCGCTCCTCCTCGCCAGCCCCGGCTTCGTGGCGCAGGACTTCAAGGCCTACATTGAGAGCCGGGGGGCGCGGACGGGGGACAAGATGATGATGCGCATGGCGAGGGACGCGGTCGTGGTGCACACGAGCACGGGCTACGTCCACAGCCTCAACGAGGTGCTCAAGAGCCCCGAGGTCAAGGCGACGATGCACGACAAGAAGTACACGACCGAGACGACGCTGGTGGACCGGCTGTGTGAGCGGGTGCGCAAGGACGACGGGCGCGCGTGGTACGGCCTCAAGCCGGTGACCAAGGCGGTGGCCGAGGGGGCCGTCGGCCGCGGTGGCGGGGTCCTGCTCATCAACAATTCCATCTTCCGGAGCATGGACATTCCGACGAGGAAAAAGTACGTGGCTCTCGTCGATAAGGTCAAGGCGGACGGCGGCGAGGCCAAGATTTTGAGTAGTGATCACGAGAGCGGGCAGCGGCTCGATGCCCTGGGCGGTATCGCCGCTATCCTGACGTATCCTATATTTGACCTCGACGAGGACACGGACGACGAGGATGACGCGGCACAAGGAGGGGACGAGACAGGGGCGGCAGCGATCATTTGATATGATATGAGACATGAGATGACAGATTCTGGGGATATCATTTTGGAGTTTAAATTCTTTGCTCTGGAAGGCGTCCAGGTCGGGGTGGGGGTTTGCATTTCACAGCATCATCAGCGATCACTTTGGACCTTGTTGTTTTTCTTTGGTGGTCTGCTTTTGGAGTTGGATTCCTGCCTACTGCGTATCTCATGATTGGGCCGGGAAGACGTAGGGTAACATTGCACAACTTACATCTGTAGGAGCCTTGGGCTTGTCTTGCCGGTCTTGACAACGTCATCGGTTGGGGTGTCATGGTATTGGTTCAGCGAAGAGAAGAGGGGGAGAATTGGAGAGGCAGCCAAGGGGCTAAGCTAAAGGATTGTCCGGGCAAATTCAAAACCTCAACAATCTTTGCAGATTTATTACCCCAATGGTAAATGGAGCATTGCCTCCATGTCCATGCTTGTAGGTAGTCTTCCCAGTGTTCCATTGCTGGGCTTTGCCGCCAAGTCTAGGTCTGCTGGGCCGCTAAAGACAGTGGTCCATGATGTAACCATCTGCTCCTTTTGTTTGTCCTGACACTGCCCCAAACCACGAATCTACAGCTTCACCCCTTTTGTTTTGGAGAGTCCCTGCTGTCTGTGTCTGTTCCCTCATTTCATATTTCTCTCGAGTGTACGGATACGCAAGCTCCTTTCACAATACGGGGGATACGGGGATACCCGGCCGGTGACGACCCCGCCTGGAAGGACGCCCAGACCCCTCCGCTAGCAGACGACGTCGACTCCGGGTCCTCACCGTCTTCCTCGTCCATCTCCAGCAGACCCAACATTTGCCGACTTGCAGCACACCACCCACCAACGCCATCATCGACCACAGCCGCGGATAACGCCGGCTGGGGCCAATCCTGCGACTCCTATTACCCCCGCCCCTGACCTCATCCAATTTCAAGACGGATCCGAGCTAAGCGGTGGAATTCGACGCCGTGAAATTTCCAGAGTCGCGTCAGATTACGCGTACCCATGACCTGAACCGGACGACGGAACCGCCAGAAGCGAAAAAAGGCGAGGAAAGCGAGCGCCATCTCCATTCAGGTCAGCTTGCGGCCCAGCAGCCCACCGGACCTGGAGGTCTGGCCACACCGCCAATCCCGCATCCCACAGCGCCCGGTGCCCTGTATCGCTCGCTGTGCATCCGGCACAGCGGCAGAGCCGGGCCCACCCACGGTGTCTTGGTCCCCCCGCCCGTCTCCCCGTGTCGGCCGAGGCGGCACGCAACCAGAGCCGCGCCTCCTTGGCAGGCCATCATCCCGACGTGCAGCACAGAACAGCAGAATCGCAGAGAGCACACGCGTCCCGAGTGCTCACGCCCCCCGTCTGCTGGGCACGGCACAATGCGAATGCGATGGCCGCCCTCTGGTCAGCGATAAAGGGAGGGCCCAACCACCAGCAGCAGCAGCCTCTGCCGCCGTCTCACGATGCCGCCGCCGCCGCCGCTTCCTCTCCGTCTGCCGCTGTCGACGCCGGCACCAGCCCCGTCGCGAGCGTCAGCCGACCGCGTTCCTCGTCGCGCGTCCTCGTCGGGACACCGCCTCAATCGCTGCCACGATCTCCAAGCTCCATCGAGGCCCGAGGTGAGTCCAACTTGCAGGCATCGTCCGGCCTCTTTCTTTTCTTCGATTTCTGTCGCGGCGGTGGATTCTTTTGATCTGCCCGTTTCCCTCTCGGAGATGCGGAGTCGCAAATCATCCGACCACACACTATAGCACATGTCCCAATTCGCTGCTATGGCTGCCCGTCGGGACTCGGCAGCTTTGGATCATGATTCAGAACATGGAGCTCACTCATCGCCAGGCTTAGCAACCACGAGCCCTACCTCGTCCACCACCCCGCAGCCCTCGGCGACATTTGGCAAGCGACCCCCGACGACGAGATTGGCGCGGACCAGCACGGGTACAAGCAAGAAGGGCAAGGAGCGCGAGAAGGACGTGGAGCAAGACGGCGACGTCCACAATGTCGAAGGGCCTCCCAGACCAGCCACCAGCACAACCCTCGCCGCCGCTCTCAAAGCCAGCCTGCCCCAGGCCACCCCGCCTCCCTCGGCCTCGGCGATCGACCCCTTGTCCCAGGTGAGCATCCTGCCTCCTTATGCCCCGCGGTCGCGCAGACCGCCCGCTCCGCATGTCTCCTCTAGCCTTTGAACTCGCACACGTGTTTCAGATGGCCATGACGTGTTGGGCTGCTTGTACCTCAACTTGCGGCGAAATACTGACGCCCGTTTTCTATGGAGCACATCCTCGAGCGAACAAACCACCCCCCACGACACCGCCACTCGTCGAGACCGGAAAGCCCTACCCATATGACCGAGGTCGTGAACCCGCCCCAAGACACTGTTGCGAAACCCACGATCCCAATAGGCGATGTTACCAAGGACAAAAAGTAGGAGGCAGACTGCCACAGACGGAAGTAGGAGTTCATACGGCTGACGTTGGTTGTGCTTACAGAAAAGGCACCTCCTTTCTCAGCCGCCTCGGCATGCGTGGCATCAAGAAGAAGGATGCGCGGGACATGGATTCGGACTCGGAGCTCGGGAGCGAGGCGCGTATGGACGGCATCAATGCCATGGTCTTTAGCCAGTCCCTCGCTGCCCCCTACGCCGGCGTTGGGTACATCCCCCACCACAAGGAACCGCCGAGGTACATCAGGACAAAATCCAACAACAAAAAGGTGCGCGAGTTCGACCGCATGTTTCTCGCCCAGGAGCTCGTCGGAACCCTGCCGCAGGCGGGCGCGGAGAACGGGCCGCCGTCCGAAACGACCGGAAAGACACCCATCGTCACCGTTAGTGTGGCCGGCGCCAACGGGCGAAGGGTTACCAAAACCGGGGGAGCGATTTGGGCGACCGAGTTCAGCAAGGATGGCAAGTACTTTGCCACGGCCGGCAGGGACCACGTGGTGAGGATATGGGCTGTCATCTCGACGCCCGAAGACCGCCGGGCGTCCGAGGAGGAGGAGGCGGCCAACGGCGGCAGTGGAGAGAGGCTTAGTGCGCCCGTCTTCAGGTGTCGGCCAGTTCAGGAGTTTCAGGGCCATACCGGCGAGGTGCTGGATTTGAGCTGGAGCAAAAACAACTTTTTGCTGTCGTCGTCGATGGACAAGACGGTCAGACTGTGGCATATTAGCCGAGCCGAGTCTATTTGCACCTTCAAGCACAAGGACTTTGTCACCCGCCTGGCCTTCCACCCGACAGACGATCGGTTCTTTCTCGCCGGGTCGTTGGATACAATGCTGCGGCTGTGGAGCATTCCCGATAAGACCATCGCGTTTTCGGTCCAGCTTCCCGATCTCGTCACTGCCGTGGCCTTTACCCCGGATGGGCGGACGGCCATCGCCGGGTTGCTCAACGGGCTGTGTCTCTTTTATGACACCGAGGGCTTGTCGCTGCAGACGCAGATTCATGTGCGCTCCTCGCGGGGCAAGAATGCCAAGGGTAGCAAGATTACCAGCATCCAGACACTCGCCGTCAGCTCCCCCGACAACGCGTCGCAAGCTGCCCCGTCCACTTCGGCGTCGCACGCCTCTACTCCCTTGCCGGACCAGGGAGAGGTCAGGGTGTTGATCACGTCCAACGACAGCCGAATCCGCATCTACTGTCTCCGCGACAAGACGCTCGAGATAAAGCTCAAGGGCCACGACAATTCCTGTGCTCAGATCGCGGCGACCTTTTCGGACGACGGCAGTCACGTCATTTGCGGGAGCGAGGATCGCAAGACGTTTATCTGGAGCCTCAGTGACGGTGCGGCTGTCGCCCAAGACAAGGACAAGACGCCATGTGAATATTTTGACGCCCATGGGGACATGGTTACCACTGCCGTCTTTGCCCCCACCAGCACCAGGATGCTGCTCGGACACAGTGGCGACCCCATTTACGACCTCTGCAATCCGCCACCCGTGGTCCTCCGCTGCATCGGCGACGAGACCAGTGCCGCGGCCAGCCAGAGCGGGCAGGGGACGCAAACGTCGGCGTCAAAGACCCCCTCGAAACGACCAGAGCCGAGCGCCGGGTACATTGCCCGCTCGACCCACTACGACGGCAACATCATCGTCACGACGGACGACACGGGCATCATCAAGGTCTTTCGCCAAGACTGCGCCTATACCAAGCGGCGCAACGAAAACTGGGAAACCGGCAGCACCATCAGCCGCAAGCTTACGGCGCACGGCGGCGGCGTCTTTGTCGGTAGCGGCGTCGGACGCAGCGCCAGCATTCTGACGCGCACCAGCGCCAGCAGCGCCGCGCATAGCAGGCGCGGCTCTCTGAGCCAGTCGGTCGGGTCCGGCGTCGTCGCTTCGCCCCGTCTCGCCACGCATCCCACCAGCTCGGATCGAATCCTTAGCTGGCGACAAAGCATCGAGCATGGCCACGACCGCCGGAACAACGGCGGCAGCCTGGGGGCCTCGACGCCTACGCGTAGTAGCGTCCGTAGCGAGCGGTCTCCCAGCCCTACCAAGAACCGCACCCCCCTCGGCTCCAGCGCCGCCAACCTCGCCAGCGACGCCAGACGGCAGCCCTACGCGCACAGCACGCTCACGAGCCCCACAACCAGCGTCTTTAGCCACGCTACGCCCGACCAGCGACCGGGGGTACGTCTGGTCAAGAGGTACGACACGCCCACCGAGGACGACGACATGCCGCGGCATCCCCCGCTTCCGAGCTTTACGTATCGACCGGCTGGCCCCGCTGAGCAAGACGAGCAGCAGCCGATACGACCGGGCCAGGGGGCGACGAACAACTCCACGCCCTTTTGGGCGCTCAGCCGATGGAAGGGAATCGCCGGGTTCAAGGCGGGTGGGACGCCGACTCAGGGACAGGGGGGGCATTCCCGGGCGCCAAGCAATGGGAGCTTGCTGGGGTGGTCCAAGGGGCGCATCGGCGGTGGCGATGGGGCAGGGGACGACGGGGAAGAGCCTGCTGAGGCCGTCAACAACAAGGGCAAGGGCAAGGAGAAGCACTCGAGGCGACAGAGCCTCGGGGTTGCTGGATCTGGCCAGGCGGCCCAGGAGGGGGGTCGACGGCGGTCACTCCCGCCGGGGCACGCTCGTGCTGGGAGCGCCGATGCAGCGACGACACCGAAGATCAGTCTGCAGGCGGCGGAGGAGGAAGGCTCAGAGCGGGGAAGGGCGGTGAATCCCGTCCAGGCGAGGCACGAGAGGTCGCCGTACCGACATCTCTGGGGGAAGGGGTCGGGTGCGGGGACGAGTCGGCGGAGCTCGGATCGGGGCGGGGATGAGGACATTGAAGAGGTGGAGGAGACGTCGGATGATGAGTTTACCGATGCGGAGCAGGGGACGCCGCGGTAGTAGTGGTATTTGTAGGGGGCTGCATTTTTGGGAACGTTGTATTTTTATGCATTGCATGGCGGCGACTGCGAGGTTGGCTTCATGTTTTGGCCCCTGTGTGTTTTGGAAAGGGGGTTGCATAGAGCAGCGTTAACTGGGCCATGCTGCGCGCCGGTTGGGTTTCTTTTGTAGACGGAGCAATACATGGTGAGACTCTAGGGCAATGGCAGATTGTATCTCGCTTGATGTCGGGGTCTTGGAGGGGAGGGGTGCTTGATGCTGCCAGGAAAACATTTAGATAAGAGCTGCGCTTTGGACGCACAACCACCTCTTTGTGTGGAGGCAAACCACGTATTTTCCTCTCTCCTAACCACTCTTGTTCCCATTTCTCGATGATCCCCGCGGAACCGGCCCCACACCGCCGACCCGGCGGACTGCCGTCGGCCGGTGATGCAGATCCGTCCGGGAGGTTCGCGAATGCGGGGTAACCAGGATCCCGCGACTAGGACATGACAAACAACCCCACGCCGCATCTGCTCTGCCCCGCGTTGCACGTTTTGTCTGACATCGCACAGCGTGTCCGTCCGATTTGATTCCATCATCGCATCATCGCATCATAACGGGGAAAACATTGA
The DNA here is from genome assembly GCA_030549215.1 of Schizothecium vesticola. NCBI lineage: Eukaryota > Fungi > Ascomycota > Sordariomycetes > Sordariales > Schizotheciaceae > Schizothecium > Schizothecium vesticola. The sequence continues at coordinate 18,517 of JAUKUD010000008.1, read as the reverse complement.
TTTGTAACACGGCGCGACCATAACAAACTTACCAGGCCTCCTCTCCTGCCATCCCCTCGATTGACCATCAACTCGCTCACTACACACCACCACCACCACCACCACCACAAAAACCACAAAAACCAAGAATCGCAAAAATGTCCGAAGTCCACGCCATCCACTCCGCCGACGACCTCGCCGCCCTCACCGCCTCCCACCGCTACGTCCTCCTCGACTTCTGGGCCGATTGGTGCCCCCCCTGCAAGGCCATCGCGCCCTTCTTCGCCACGCTCGCGCGCAAGCACGGCGTCCCGGGCCGTCTGGCGTTTGCCAAGATCGACGTCGACGAGCTCGCCGAGGTGTCGCAGGGCTACGGGATCACGGCGATGCCGTCGTTCCTGTTGCTGGTGGATGGGAAGCCCGAGGGGGTCGAGGTCCCGGGGATTGAGAGCAGTGAGCGGGGCGTGGTGGTGGTGGACGGGAAGGTGGGGTTGGTGAGGGGGGCGGCTCCGAAGGTGTTGACGGCGCTGGGGGAGGCGTTGGGGGGGTTGGTGAAGGCGGAGGGGGAGGGGGGGTTGAAGCTTGATGAGGATTTTTGAGGGGGGGGGGGGGTGTGATGGTGGGGGATTGTGGGTGGGAGTGGAGGATGGCTTCTTTTCCGTCTTCAGCTATGTCGGGTTCGATGGGAGGATGGGACTGCGGAGGTCTCTGACACTATCGATTTTCGCCATCCAACCAACCACTTTTCAGGTTTATGAGGGCAAGAGACTCTGGTTCCACAACCATGATGCCGCTACAATCCGGACCTTTTTCATCTGGTGGTCGGAAACCTGCTACTTGCGCATTCATGTTCACAAGTATAACCACTCTTGGCTCATTGTGTCCGCAACTAGTACCGCCAAGTTGGAACATTCAAACAAAAATTCACTTCGTGGGGGGGGGTTCCGAATCGTCTGGGCGCCATTCCGGGTGTCAATAATGCGGGGCCGAGAACTAGACCTAGCCAGAACGGGACCCGCCCGTCATATTGCGTTCTTCAGTAGGGAGCGACTACACTCTCGGCGGTACCGAACCGACAATGGCCAGAGGGACCTCACGTCCCAACCTCCTCTCCTATCAAGCAGGAGGGGGACAGGCTGCAGAATATCGGCTTCCAGACCGCTCAACCCCCGGATAAATTGGGAAAGGTGAGGTGATGGACCGACCGACTGCATCCCGCCTGCAGCTTGGAGCTAACCCCCCTTTCTCGCCCTGAACTGGCGACGGATGGGCCCGGGTCGGGTTTCCGCCCGGGGCCCGCGTGGTTGACTGTTGGTACCGTGAACCATTGACGATCGTTTCCGGGATGTTGACATCTGATTGTGGGTTTCCAGGACCCCGCTCTGCCCAGCTTAGGGCCTGTTTGCTTCGTTGGGTTGAATTCTGCTCGTCGGTTACCGTGTGAGTGGAGAAGGTGATCTTTCGGGGGCAAGGGGGCAAGGGGGTCAAGGGGAGGAAGGATTGGGTGCCGAGAACCCCCCCCCTTCCAAGCCACGCCGCTCTTGTGTTACCCCGAGAGCCGGACTCGTGTGTCTTTGTCCCATCTCGACTTTTCACTATGCGCCCTACACCACATCGCCATCCCGACTTCTTCTGAGACATCATGGCCGAGACATCTGCACCCGCAGCGACAGCCACCCCCACGGCTGCCGCCCCGAGCTCCCCATCTCCGGCCCCAGCCGCTCCCGCTCCCGTTGCCGCACGCTGCGCCGGCCGTTGCCCATCCCGTCGAGACGGGCGTGTTGGATGTAGACGAGTTTGACGCCGCCGATGGCGAGTCGGCCTATAGTGATGTGAGTTTGGTAAATACCACAAATATCAGAGTTGATCGCTGACTGGCCCAGGGCGGCGAGAGCGACACCACCTCCCTCAAGTTCAGCATCCTCGGGTACCGCAAGGAAAACGGCCGCACTTACCACGCCTACAAGGATGGCACCTGCCTGCTCCCCAACGACGAGAGCGAAAAGGACCGCCTCGACCTCCAGCACCACCTCTTCTCCCTGACCTTTGACGGCAAGCTGCAGCTCGCCCCCCTCCCCAAGAAGCCCGACCATATCCTCGACATTGGCTGCGGCACCGGTGCCTGGTCCATCGACTCCGCCGACGACCACTCCGAGGTCCACGTCGCGGACATCGACCTGAGCTCCATCCAGCCCAGCTTTGTCCCCCTCAACGTGACCTTCATCATCGACGACGTCGAGGACACGTGGGCCTACCCGCACCCGTTCGACTATGTCTTTTGCCGCTTCATGACGGGGGCTCCCTGGTCGACTGGCCCAAGCTGTTCCAGCAGAGCTTCGGCAGCCTGACGCCTGGCGGCGTCATCGAGGTGCAGGACTGCGTCTTCACCGTGCTCTCCGACGACGGGACCATCACCGACGTGACTGTCCTCTTCAAGTGGATGAAGGTGCTGCCCGACGGCATGGCCCGCTTCCAGCACCCGCTCGACTCGGCCCTGCGCTACCGCGCCCAGCTCGAGGCCGCCGGGTTCGTGGGCATTGTCGAGTACAACTACAAGTGGCCCATCAACCGCTGGCCCAAGGACCCAAAGTACAAGGAGATTGGCCTCTGGGCGTACGAGAACTTTTCCGCCGGCATCTCGACGTTTAGTCTGGCTATCATGACGCGCTCCAAAGACGAGAAACATGGACGTAGTACCATGATATCTTTACTCTTGCTACACGTCTCTCAAACTCGCTTCTGCGTGGGAAACTCCCAAAGACGACAAATTCTACAGACCATCCCAATCAGATCCCCCAAATAGCTGCTCTTCATATCTTCCGCGGGCCCAAAAAGCCGTCATACTTGTCGGAAACTCCCAAAGCTACCTAATTCTACAGTCCATCCCAAAGAAATCCTCCAGCTGCCCTCACATCTTCCGCGGCTCCATGAAGCGGTCATACTTCTCCGACAATTCATGCGTCGACCAAAACTTGTCCCGCAGCTCGTTGTCGACCGTAACTGTGTCAGGTTGCGGACCAACCACGTTCACAACCTTCGTGTCGTCATCGCCCCATCCCCTCGACCACTTTCCCGTCTTCCTGACAACGACCCGTGTTTTGGGAGGGAGCTTCCCGGGGAACTCCTCTTCGTAGTCCATCGGATTCTCGTGGAGATGCTCATCATGGAGATGCTCATCCATGTCTTCCTCGCAGAGCATGTCATCCAGCACCCTCGTCAAAATTTTGACCATTCCGTCCACCGCCCGCTTCCGCTCCTTGGGATCCTCCACCGCCCAGGCCAGGGGGAAGAGTACATCCACCAGTCCTTCCCCGTCGTCCCTATCCGTCCAGGCAGCCCTGAGCCCGAGCCTCTTCCCCATCTTGCTCCTTGCCAGCGCCTTGAGCATTCTCACGCTCCCGTCAAACACTCCAAAGTAATCCACGTCGAGCTCCCCGTCCAACCCTGACTGCAAACTCTCCTCCAGCACCTCAAGCATCTCAATCGGAGACATCCGCGTGTCCTTGTCTGTCGTCTCCGCCGAGCTGGAGCAGCCCGCGGACGTCTCCTGGGAATCCATTGAAGCCCGTACCTCGCTCCCGTCCTCCTCCTCTCCACCGCCCAACTCAATCATCTCCTCCAAGTACCCTAGATGCCTCCCCTCTGACCGAAAAGTCTCTCCATATCTCTCCCACATCACCTCTAGCCCGCCCTGCTACGCTCTGGCCTCTCAAACTCCTTATCCCTTGCATTCTCAAAGCCCATCAGCATCTCCGCCGCCTTCTGCACCGAGCCTCCACCGCAGAAACAGGACCCCTCCCCTTCGCATGCTCCCTCCCCCGATGAATCCACATTTCCATCGCCTGCCAAACCGGAACAAACCCAGGGTACGCCGCCCGCGCAGCGATGTACACACGCGCCCCCGCCTCCACAATCTCCAGCCCTCCCGGCGTCTCACACGCCTCGCGCCCGAGCTTCGCAGCCACCAGACGCGCCCGGAGGGACAGCAGCCCGGCCCAGACGGGATCGCGACGGAGGAGGTGGAAGTGATTAGGAGACTCTTGGCGCTGGTAGTCCGGGGGGTGGATGGGGTCGCGGAGGAGGTAGGCGTTGATCTCGTAGATACGACGGGTGAGGAGGCGGATGAGGTTCTGGTTGTGGGGGTGGGGGTTGGGGCGGTCGATGTGGTTCAGGTGGCGGACGAGGGCGGCGTGGACGCGGCGGGCGCTGCCGTTCATTCTGTGAAATGCGCTGCAGGCGATAGTCTCGAGGATGCGTCGGACGTCGACGAAGAGCTGCAGCGAGAAGAGGAAGGCGACGGTGTCGTGGGTGCGGAAGCTCTGGCGGCGGAAGGCGTCTTGGAAGTCGAGGTTGAGCTCGGGCTCGGCGGGGAGGAGGTAGTCGAGGCGGCCCTCGATTTGAGGAGGCGCAGGAGGGAGAGGTCCTGGGAGAAGTCCTGCGAGGTAAACCAGTCGTGGTCGAAGAGGGCGTCGGGGTCAGTGCGGCCGTAGAGGTACGAGAAGTCTTTGTGGTCGGGGCAGAGGTTGGGGATGATGCTCAGAGGCCGGCCGTCGCCGAAGAAGGAGTGCATGATGGCCCACGGGCGAAGGACGAGGCGCATGTTTTGGTCTTCGGTGAAGTCGCATTCCTTGATGGTCTTGCGGGCTTCGCCCGAGGCGCGGTCGGTTGTGCAGACGCCGACTCGGAGAACGGCTGGACCAAACCTCACATCGTGTTGGGGAAAGTCGTTGCCTTCTTCAATTCCCACAAACGACTCGCCCTCGTTCATCTCGGAGGCCAGGAGTGTGCCTATGATCCACGTGAAGCTTCGGAGGTTCGTGTTCGGGCTGGCGTTGGCCGGGTGGTGTTCCAGCTCTTCCTGCATCCTCTGGAAGATTTCGTAGGCGGCGTTGGTGATGGCGGCAAGGGTTTCTTTTCGGATGTCGGTGTCCCTGTAGTAGTAGTCGCACCATTTCTCGATGACGTGGTCCCGGACCTTGTTGAAATCTTCAAAGAGACAGTAGATGACCATGTAGATATCGAATTCATCCTGGTCATTCCAGTCCTTGTCATCCATGTCCCACTCGGTATCGTCGGTGGGTGACGGGGCCTGCTTCTTCTTGCCCTTCTTGGACTTCGTCTTTCGGCGCCGGCTTGCTGCTGGGTTATCCAGGTAGCCCTTGGCGGCGTTTTCCTCGCCCTCGCTGTTATCTGACGTGTCATGGGCGACTGGAAAGACTTGGAGGTTCTCAAACATGGTCCCCAAGCTCGTCATGGCCAATGTCTCAGGCGATTCTCCAGCCTGCCCGATGTTGGCTGTGGACACCGAAGGCTTGGGATGGCGACAGACTTTAGCCTCAAGTTTGTCGAGCATCTGCTCCAGGACAAAGATCATGTGGTTGTGTGTCGCGTTGGCCTTTGCGAGCTGTCCGTTCTTGAACTTGGAGGCGGCGGCGCGATAGAATTCGGCGCATCCCTTTCGCAGAAGCACGACATCGCGGAGCATGTTGATGGGACCTTCGGGAATGTCTCCAACGCTGCTCCCGTCGGCGACCACCTGGGCCATTCTCTCGAGGCGCAGGGTGTACCCGAGCCTTCCGTGTGGATCTAGAATTGCCTCGAGTCAGCGAACGATTCGTTTCTCTGGCGAGGAGGGGGTCGTTGGGTCAGTACCCTCCGTTGGCTTGGCTGTGACCCTGGCAGCTGCTTCTCGGAGCCAGGCCGTAAACTTGGCTTGTCCCGTCTTGTATCGCTGGTAGGTACCGCCCAAGTCCTGCTCGTGGACACTGGTGGGATCCATGGCGAAAAATGTAGCGAGCAGCTTCACGACCTCGGAAAGTGCGAGTTACCGCCGTCGTGGTGGGTGTTGGGCCGATGATGGACAGAAAGAACTCGAGACGGACCAAGACGGCAAGAAGATGCGGTCGAGGACAGAGACAAGGAGGTAGGTTGTGTTGCGGGACAGAGAACGAGCCTCGGAGGAATTTGGAAGGTGTTGCTGAAATGGTGCCGTTGAAAGATGTCAAAAGATGGGTGAGAGATGGAAGTAGCTGAGAAAGCCAGTCATGGGCCCACTTAATCTCCTGGTTGAATTTCTGCCTGCTCACACTGCCAAATCGCAGAATTGGTGACTCTCAAGGAAGTCCCGTTTGTAGTCCCGTTTGTAGGTAGTCCACTTTGGAAACATATATGTTTGTGCCACTGCCGGAAATGCAAGCAGATGTGCATGGTCCAAATAGCATGAATAATCCAACTCATGGTTTGGGCGGACAGAGGTAGAGAAAAAGGATTGTATTTTAAGTAAATCTGCCTAATTGTTGTTTCCATTCAGGGGGAGCACGAGATCACCGCTTCGACCATGGTCTGAGGTTTCACAGAAAAGCGGCAGGCATCTACCCAAACTTTATGTCTTATGCTCTGATTACTCGTCAATTTGTTATCAATCGGCCTTGTGGTGTAGTGGTAGCATACTTGCTTTGGGTGCAAGTGGTCCTGGGTTCAAGCCCCAGCAAGGCCCATTCGATTTTCTTTTTGCATTTTACTCTTTTGCACATCATCGGCCCTGCATGTCGGGAGAGTTTGTTTATTCAGATCTGATCCCCTTGCCGGCCGTGAGGCCCAAAACTTGAATGTCCTGAATTCCAAATCGAGGAGGAGCCTTTGCCTTTCTGAGAATCGAAGTCCCCTGGAGCAATCTCCAACAGAGACTCCCTTCCCGGACCTACCTACCTACCCATTCTTGAACTCCCTCAACTTTAGCATCACAGGAATGGGCTTCTTCTCTAAGAGCATTAACGACCGCAGCATGTCAAACTTCACCAGCTTGCTCTTATCGCTGGGGGCCGCAATGTCAAACGTCCACAGCACCTTGGCCATGGTCAGGCGCATCTCCATCCACGCCGTGTTGATGCCGATGCACTGTCGCGGCCCGAGAATGAAGGGCTGCGACGCGTTGCGCTTGTCGTTGTAAAAGGGCGACTCGGGGTCCGTCGCGGCCTCGGGAAGCCATCTCTCCGGGTGGAAGCCCTCCGAGTCATGGAACGACGCCGGCGACTTGTGCATGGCGGCAATGGGAATCGACACGGCAGTCTGTCCCCAGTCAGTCATCACCCAAGAAACGAAGCACCAGATCCAGGCCAGAACTCACCCCGCCAGGCAACCAAACCCCACACACCGTCCCTCCCCCTCGGGCACCACCCTCGACGGCAACCACGGAAACGGCGGCGCCACCCTCAACGTCTCCTGCAACACCGCATTCAAATACGGCAGCTCCCTCGTCGCATCCGCCGTAATCTCCTCGTTCCTAAACGCCCCCCCTCACCTCCCGCACCAGCACCCCCATCTTCTCCTCGTCCTGCACCAGCAGACTCACCGCCGCCGACAGGGCCATCGCCGTCGTCTCGCTTCCCGCAATCACCACCTCCTGAAACAGCGAACTCAGCCCCAACACATCCAACCCCTTCCCTTCCCCTTCTTCTCCTTCCCTACCACCTGCCCCAACATATCCGGCCTCTCCCCCTCCATCCCCAACCGCCTCTCAATACAATCCACCACATACTGCGTATGCTCCCGCTGCGCCTTGAGCGCCTTCTCCGGCACAAGCCACATCAGTGCCGCAAACAGATACGGGTAGAACCTTGCAGACCCGACAAACACAATGGCCTTTGACGTGTCGAGGATCAGCGCGATCCACGCGTGGTACGCGCTGCTCTCGAGACAGCCAAACGACCGCCCGAAGCCAAGGTCACCGACGATGTCAAACGTGAGGTAGTTGAACCAGGGGACGACGTCGACCTCGGCGCCGGCGAGGCCGCGGAGCCGCGTGAGAAGCAGGTCGACGTACGCGCGGATGACAGGTTCTTGGCCCGGAGGGCTCGCGCCGAGAAGGCCGGGGAGAGGTAGCGGCGCATGGCGGCGTGCTGGTCGGGGGAGGTGGCGAGGACGAGGCCCGGCGGGAGGCCTGGGAGCGGGCCGTACCAGGAGGGGTGCTTGGTGAAGTGCCGGCCGCCAGGTTTGGGCTGGAGGATGTCGGACCAGGCGGAGGGGTCAGTGAAGGAGACTTCATCGGGGGTGATGCGCACGATGGGGCCGTGGCGGCGGTGCAGGGCGGCGAGGTCGTGGGTGATGCGGCCGCGCATCAGGGAGAGGAGGAAGGGGAGGCGGGTGGCGGCCCAGAGGCGCGGGCCGGAGAGGTGGGAGAGGGGGCCGAAGTGGAGGGTGTAGATGGTTTGGAGGAGGGGGTACTGGGGGAGGCACGGCGTTAGATGCTGGGTGGTGATGGTCAGCAGGGCGGGTTGAGATTTGCTTACGACGACCAAGAGAGTGGCTCCAGTGACAACCAGGCCCATGATAGCGTAGTCTTTTGGAGAACCATTCTCGAGGTACTGGTTGAGGCCGTCTGCTGTCATGCTCGGCGAAAGGAGAGAGGCACTGTGTGCCTGACTTACTCTGTCCAAGAATGTGAGTTCAAACTCCCAGTATCCCCGCCTAAGGATGTTCAAGTTAAGACCAACACTGTGGAGGAGCCGTAGATCCTGTGACCCCTCTGCTTATATCGTGGCCCAACAGTGGCTGCACCCATGGTGCCGGGCCGGGCAGTTGTGCACATTGAAGCACCATATAGGCTCCGCATCCCGGGCCGTGTCGAGTTGGTGACAAGGACGGCGCGACCCTGCACCCGAGTGCCTGACTGGCCAAGCCTCCTGGGAAATGGCTCGATTCGACACGAATCTGGTAGTTACACAGCCTTTCTCGGATCATGTCGGCGAATCACAGTGCGTGGTGCTTCTCATGGGGAGGTTGTGGCTTGCATTGGCAAGGTGCCTCACACGGAGTCGGCACCATCCCAGTCTCTCTCGACAAGTAGGAGGTCGCTTCGCCATTGCAGCTGTCGCTGTCGGATATGTTGTTCTTGGACTAGTAGGAATGCAGCTTTTCTGTGCCGCTTTGCTTGGCAGGATTTGGTACCCCATGTGGTAGGTATACGTAAATACCTAGCCCAGCTTCAACAAGATCCTGTTGTGTGTGAAATTCGGCATCGGTGAATCAGGATACAGGTGTGCTCGATTTCATCAGCCTGGGTCAATGAGGAGAGGGAACACGAGGACTACTAGCTTCATCAAGTCGAGTGTCCGAGAAACCAATCTAGGAAAAATTACCGCCGGGTTTCTCTCGCGCTCGTCCTTGATCGCCCGATCCCTCCAATTATAGGCCTCGATGGCCTCGGGGAAGCCCGTCTCTCCAAGCTCTGCTGGACCCGCACAGGATATTCGACATCACGCCCTACGCCGGTGCTACTGACACGCTCCACACAATAGGCGCTGCAGATGCCAAACTTGGTCCGAACCCATTCCAGGAAAGCATACCCGGCCAACTCCCAGTCAAGCACCATAACCCGCTTTCCGTCCACCATGATGTTCGTCGGCCCGAGTCATTGTGAGACAAGACAAACACCGAGCAGTCTATGCCCAGCTCTTCGCAGTGCCTCTGGGGAGATCAACTGTCTTGGTTCCAGGTTCTTGGAGGGGATCCAGCCAGTTGCCGACGCCGCTCAGGACACCGGACTCAAACACCTTGACCTAGTCGCAAATCTCGGCGATGCGCGTCACCACGTGCTCCTTGTCCTCCTCGACCATGTCCCACCACACCTGGTTGGGCCGCTTTCCGGGTGCGCCGGGCTCGATCAGGTAGGTCTTGGCGGCGTCTTCGCAGAAGAAGAGAACCGTGGGAGTGCCGAAGCTGAGTTGCTGTCGGGCGAGAAATGCCAGATTTTTCGGGTTCTCGCCGGGTATCAGCGGTGGCGACCCTGACCTTTGATGATGAGCGCGTCGCCAGCGGCGTGGATCGGGCGGGCGTGGCCGCCGGGGGCGAGCGGGCCGGCATCGGGTGGGGGCACGGGCGCGGCAGTGAGGGTGTAGTGTGAACCGTCGCTAAGATTCTCCCATAGCTAGTCGTCCTCTTTGGGGGGCGTTGCATGACGAAGGATGTGCTTGGTTCCGATAAGCCACGAGGCCTCATGGATTAGCCTGACAGATTCCCGCAAGTGCGTGGTTGAAAGACAAAATAGATAGGTGCGCTGTAGGATCAAGGGGGAAAAGGTTGGGAGCGTTCCATGCGACTATTGTTGTTGCTGAGGAGGGAAGAGGTGTAACAGGGCCCGTTGCCATCAGAGACGGGGTGTTACACCCGATGGACTGGTTGACGACATCAATGCCTGCAGCCGTCCAGAGGGAAAAGCCACATCGGGAGACGCACAGGAGGAACAACTGTAGTCAGCGTCCCATTCTTGGCCCGTCCACCTTCCATTATTGATGAACCATTGCATATGCAGCCTCAGTTTCCTGCGGGATCAGGCGGCTCCCTTCACACAGAGGCTTACTCTGTTGTCTGCTCGTATTAGCTGCGACCACATTCGTCGCTGTTGGCCGCCGACCTGCATGCAAACCGACGCCCCCCGAGAGGATGGAGCGGCCACTGTGCCAATCAAGGGCCGATGAGGCGAGGGAAGGGCGGTGTGTTTGTCCTGATTGAAAGAAATGGTGCCGCCGAAATGCGGGGAGGCGGAACGAAAACCAGCTGAGGGAGGCGAGGGAGGGAGCAAATGCAGATAAGTAACGGGACGGGTAACGGGGTCTGGTTGCATCGAGGTGCCGTGCCTGCTCCAGCCAGGCCGGTCGGGGGTCGGGGGGTCCGGCCGGGGAAATTCCGGTGCGGCTGGGGTCTGCCCTATTAAAGCCCCAGACGGGACGCCTCTGTTTTCGGCGGCGTGGCCTGGGGCGGCTCCCGCACAGTTGTCGACGCCGTCCATCGCTCGCTGCAAGCAAGTTTTTTTCCTTCGTCAGTTTTGGAAAATCCAAGTCGCCCCAGTCAGACACATACCTACATATCGCAATGGCCTCACCCCCCAGCCGGTCGACCAGTTCGATGTCGTCAAGGCCGCCGAAGCGCTACTCGAAAGCGCCAAGGCCTTCGCTTCGGCCGTCCAGGCGGGCAACCTGAGCAAGCCCGCCGAGGACGACATGCGGAGGAGCATCGGCGGGGCCGCGCAAAAGATGGCCGCCGAGACCCTTTCGCCGATTGACCTCGCCAAGTCGGAATATGTCGTAGTGAGTGATGCATGTCACCATCTCCTGAATTCCTGGACTCACGCTCCCCTCCCCAGATGGCCGACCTCGCCTCCTCCACATCCTCATGACATGGAAGGCCTTTGACCACATCCCACGAGCGGCAGCATCTCCATCGCCGACCTCGCCAAGGCCGTGGAAGCGCAGGAGAGTCTCGTCGGTTCGTGCCCCCTCCTCTTGACCAAAACATACCAAAGAAAAGAGCTGAAAAGACCCAGCCCGCCTCTGCGGCTTCCTCCTCTCAACCGGCAAGCTCCTCCCCGGCGCCCTCCCCAACCACGTCCGCCACTCGCGCTTCTCGCGCATCTGCGTATCTACGTCGCCCTTTTACAGCATGAACGCCATCCACGCTGGCAACGGCGTGCGATCTTTCGCCCTGTGGCCACAGTACTTTGCCACCTACGGGCGCGCCGAGCCGCCGCGCGTGACACACACGCCCTTTAGCTTCGCCTGGGGCCACCCGGAGCTGGCGCCGTGGGAGGTCAAGGCGCTGTACCCCGAGTACGCGGCGCTGTTTGCGCAGGGCATGGAGTCCAAGGTCATGGTGGGCGGCGGGATGCGGTGGGCGGGCGAGGATGCGTTTTATGACCTCGGGTGGCTGGCGGCGGAGGAGGGGGAGGGCGGGGTCGTGGTGGATGTGGGCGGGGGCTGGGGCAGCTGCTGAAGGATGTGCTGGCGGATGTGCCGGGGGTGGGGCCGGGGAGGTGTGTGCTGCAGGATCGGAGGGAGGTGATTGACCAGGCGGTGGCGAAGGCGGATCCGGCGTTGGCGGGGGCGGCCATGATGGAGCATGATTTCCATGTGGAGCAGCCAGTCAAGGGTCAGTTCTTTTTTTTTTTCTTTTTTCGCATGTGGATGCCGAGATGGATGCTGACTTAGGCTTTATCAGGAGCATCCGTGTACCTCGTCCGCCGCATCCTGCTCGATTATCCCGACAGCATGGCCACGGGCATCCTGCGCCAGCTTGCCGACGCCATGTCGGCCGACAAACCCAAGGCGAGGGTCCTCATCGTCGAGGAGCGACTGTCGGAGCCGCCCGAGGCCACCACAGGATTGTCGACACCATGATGCTCAACATTGGCGGGAAGCTGAGGAACCGCGAGATGATGACAGAGGTTGCCGAGGCAGCAGGACTCAAGGTGGTTGGGTATCACGTCAAGGGGTCAAGTCCATGTATGTGATGGAGTGCGCAAAGGCCTGATCTGGGTTCTGGATAGAAGAAACTCCGACATCGGGGAGAATTGCGGAAACAAGACAAATAGATTTGGCGGTGGACAAGGGTCGACGTTGGAATAGAGTCGCGCCCGCACGTTTCAGGCCATTGCCCCGATTGCTTGTTTGTTTGTCTTACGCGAGGGTCGAGACCAAGGCCTGAGCCAAAGCTGGTGTGCCAGGACCGGTGGGGATGAACCGCCGGCCGGGCGGGTCCTCCCGAGCTTGTCTCCCTGTCTCCCTCATCTGCCGAGCATGTTGCTGGAGCTGCCCAGTCGTCATGGGCCTGGCTCGCACATGAAGCCATCCCAGATTTCAGCTTGGTAGTGGCAGAGTGGGTACCGGGGCCCAGGAGGGCAACATCGACTCAAGGGGATGCCGCCCCGGATTCGGGTTCATGGCCGATGCATGTTTACAATCTGGCAGCACATCTGCCACCGGTATGCTGCTGCCTTGATTAGTAGAACGCGGGGGTGGAGGTGGGTGAGCAAGAAGATCTGAAGTAGGTTATTTCCGGCTTGGTAGGATAGCTAGGTCCGGGGCCTGTGGAGACTCGACGGGAATGTTTACCCAACTCTCCGACCAGCTCCATCCATGTCACGAAAGGGAACTCGTAAAGTGGACAATGGCCTTGTCAGACGGCGCTGTCGCACAGATGTGGCAGCAGGTTGGTGCAATCTCGTTCACGTCAGCCGATGGCCCCGAGGTGAACAAAGTTTCCCGTCTGATGGGTGACGGCGACGGGAACTATGATCGTATATTGTGTGCGGTGATGCGACTCCAAACCCGGGTGGACGGATCGTTCGCCAAAAGTCCGCCACCCCGGCTCCGACTCGCCACCGTCAGATCGAACTAGACAGAGATGGCTCGCATGGCAAACGGGAACGGCAGATGCGGGGACCGGTGCAACGTCAGACGGCCCTACGATTGTTTAAGCATGCTTACCGGGTACAAGGGCACAAGGGGCAGACACTGGCACAGGGTAGCGTTGACTGTCGCAGAATCGCGTAACCTGGATGGGCCCTGCTGCTTCCACGTTGGGAGCGATCATCGGCGGTGGCACCCAAACCTCCCCAGCGCTGTCTGACAGTGGCCATTAATGGCAGCATTTGTGGAAGGACAAGATGAAAGGCCCTTCCGGCGCCATTCCCCATATTTTGCCATCCACAAACGGGCAGGAGGCTTTAAAGTCTGCTCCTCCCCCTTCCCTCTACGAGACCCGCAGACAGCTTTTGCCTAGGTCCTTCCTCGAAGAGTTTTTTCCCCTCCTCTCCCCTGGGGCATTCCGCGCAAACCTCCAGGTTCCCTCCGTCTTCCTAGGTCCTCGCCACAAGAACCTAGAACCTGGAACCTAGAAACACCACCTCCGCCACCATGTCGGCCACCGACGAAAAGAAATCGGCTCTGCCCGACGACGACATCGCCGCCGACACCCTCCCCGAGCGCACCTCCCGGAGCGACAACGAGGAGATCGGCATCAAGGAGACCGCCGACTCCGCCGTCGTCGCCTGCCCTGCCCACACGACCGAGGCCAGGATGCTGAGGCGCATCGACATGCACGTCATCCCCTTCGTCAGCGTCTTGTACTTGCTCGCCTTTCTCGACCGCGTCAATGTCGGCAACGCCAAAGCCTTCCACCTCATCGACGACCTGAAGCTCAAGGGCACCGAGTTCAACACAGTCCTGACCATTTTCTTCATCCCTTACATCCTCCTGGAGATCCCCTCCAACGTCCTCCTCAAGAAGCTGTCGCCGCGTATCTGGCTCTCCATCTGCTGCCTCGGTTTCGGCATCGTCACGACTTTCCAGGGCCTGACGCAGAACTATGGCGGCATCCTCGCCACCCGCTTTCTCCTTGGCGTCTTTGAGTGCGGCATGTTCCCGGGCTGCTTCTACCTGATTAGTATGTGGTACAAGCGCTCCGAGGCCCAAAAACGATACTCGTTCTTCTTCTCGTCTACCTCGTTGGCTGGTGCCTTTGGTGGACTTCTTGCTTCGGCCATTGGAAAGAGCAAGTTCTCCCCTATCTACCCCTGCTCTGGAGGCGCAGCTAACACAAGACAGTGGATGGTGTTCGCGGCTATAGTGGCTGGCGCTGGATCTTCATCCTCGAGGGTCTCATCACAGTTGCCTTTGGGCTCTTCTTCCTCTTCACCTTTCCGAGCTTCCCCGAAGAGGCCAAGTGGTTGACGCCCGAGGAAAAGGCATATGTCAAGGCCCGCCTTCGCGCCGACCAGGGAGACAACGGTGCCGACCGCAAGATGAAATGGGCAGACGTCGTGGCGGTCATGAGCGACTACAAGATCTGGCTTGGCGGCTTCATGTACTTTGGCATGATTGTCCCTGCCTATGGTATGTCTCGTCCCTTGTGACTGATTTTTCAAGTTTGCTGACTGCTGGCTCCAAGGCTATGCGTACTTTGCGCCGACTATCGTGGGAACCTACAACTACAGCGCCATCCAGACACAGCTGCACACGGTCCCGCCCTGTGTGTTTTCCATGGTCGTGGCGGCGGCGAGCGATGCGACCCGCCACCGCTTCTTGTTCACCATTATCCCCATCTGTATCTCCATCTCTGGCCTAGCCATCCTCATGGTGGTGCACAACAACCTACCGCTGCAGTACGGAGCTCTGTTTCTGACTGCCATGGGAGCGTACTCGGCGATGCCGGTGATTGTGTGCTGGTTCAGCATGAATCTGGGCGGCCACCATCGCAGGGCTGTTGGAACTGCGTGGCAGATTGGTAAGTCTCCCGAGCAACCTTGATACAGAGCCACACTGACAGCGATCAGGCTTCGGGAACATTGGCGGTATCATCGCCACCTACTCATTTCTGCCGTCCGACGCGCCCAGGTACCGCAAAGGGTATTCGATTGGCCTGGGCTTCCTCTGTCTTGCCGCGGCATCGTGTGTTTTGTACGCAGGTGCGCTCGTGTGGGAGAACAAGAAGAAGCAAAAGACTCTTCGCGAAAGGGAGGTTGTCTTGACGGAAGACGAGAAGAAGTATCTTGGGGTCAGTCACGTATTTCCATTGAAACCCCAAACATGTATTGACATTTCTTGTGCAGGATCTCAACCCCGAGTTCAAGTACATGCTCTAAGCGAGTGGGACGGCGAGGGGGAAACGGGGGGTTTGTGTATCACGATGTTCATGCTTATAAACGGCGTTTGTGTGCTGGGATATCGGCGCTGTCTACAGGTAGACGGTTTTAGACCAAGTGTGAATCTTGAGCTCAATTTGAAGTTGACCTGTATCTTGTTTGAACCACGTCACTATACCGCCTCTCCCATCTGCTCTCTCCCCTTCCATCTCCCCACCACCCCTCCCTCCACCTCGTCCACCTCCCCTTGGGCTCCCCTCATCTCCTCCTCCTCCTCCCTCTCCCTTCTCTCCCATTCTTCCTCCTCAGCCTCCCCAACCACAACCCCCTCAGGCAAAACCGGCACGGCCGGCACCCCCTCCTCACCATCACCCCCAAGCACACTCCCTTCCTCCCTCTTCATCTCACCCCCCAATCCTCACAACCCCTGACACAAACACCCATACACCCCAACCCACCTCCTCTTAACTCCCCCCACGCCTCCCACGCACAAACCACCTCCCTCTGCACCCCCACCGGACACCCCCTCCACTTCGGCCCCCGATCTCGGCTCAAACTCTAGCACCCTCAAATTCGGCGCCGCCGCCAACCCCGGCAGCAACCCCCTCCCCCGCCCGTTCCCCCACCCAACCAGTCCCGCCGGATCCGCTCCGAGCACAACGGAAACGGCACCACATGTCGGCGGGCGTTGTCCCCCCGAGCGGTCGACGAACCACCGCGTCATGAGCGGGAGGCGCCGCCACGAGAGGGCCAGACGGTGGCGGCGGAACTGTTCGTGTAAGGCGTGGCGGGATTCGAGGGAGACGAGGCAGAGGTGAGGAAGAGAGGGAGGGTGGGGCCGTGTACTGGGAGGAGGGCTGGGGGCGGTGGGTGGGGGTTAAGGTTGGGGGAGGGAGGGGCGGTAGATGATGATGAGGGGGGGAGGAGGGGGGTGGGGTGGCGGTGGGGATCTTGTGGGAGGAGGGCCATTTCGATGGCTGGTGGGGGGTTGTTTGGCTGGGGACATGGTCGTTTTGATGGTCCTGTCGTTGATGTTGATGGTGTTGCGAAAAGGTGAAGGCAGCGGTAGAGAAAATTTGGGCTGAAGTTGAGATGGAAAAAGTGGAATGGGTTTTTGTCTCGAGTTATCGAAGAGCAGCGCCGCTGTCTGTGCCTGCGGCCTACAGCAGCTAGGTCCCCGCCCGTTCAAGAATACCTAGGCACCGCCGTGGGCCGAAAATATTTTCGCACAGCGCCCGGAGCGAGCCCTGCAGCTCAGTGCGAATGCCCGGCCTAATTGGGAACCAACATCAGACATGGGACAAACGTCAAACTCGGCACATCAGCCCTCCTTCTCTTCAATTTTCTTTTGCCAGAGCCCGCTTCGGTATTCCAATCTCGACCAAACATCCATCGCTCCGACTACGTACACACTCCGGGAAACGCGCCGCACGTCGCGCCGTTCCTATGGCCGAGTCGCCTCGTCTGTCTTCGGCCATCATCAGCGGATGCGATGAGAATCACCGTCGCCGCCTGGTGCTCGCCGCGCATAAACCCGTCTCTGGTAGCGACTCGAGAAACGATAGGTGCTTGATGAACAAACTTGGACGCCACGGCCAGACTTGATGGGCAGGATTACGAAGGCCATGTTTCAGGGGACGACGCCACGGGCACGACGCCACGGTGTGACGATGGTGCAAACGACTTGCCAAGGCCTCGCGGTGTGGTCTGAGTTCTGAAGGTGATGCTCGGGGAAGCCAATTTTCTGACTCGTTTTCAACATTCGATGCGCAAATGACCCTTGCCTTGAGGCATTGCCGTTGCTATTTGGGGTCGCGATTATCGAGGATCAATGACGTCATTGACCCCATTCCGGTAGGGATCAAGCTTCAGATCATCAAACATGGGCGGCGGAGGCACGACACAACATACACCCTACGAGTGCCTATCTAGGTACACGCAGCCAAGACCTGACGAATACTTGCATACAATAGCAAGAAAGGGCCACGAGAGAACCTGTTTTCGAACAAACCGTCTATCTTGACTCATATTACCGTCATATTACCTTTCTCGGCATTCCCGAACAACCCGAGTTCTTCTCAAGACTTCTTCTTCCCATCTTGAGCTCTGAGCCGGCCTGCTTCCCAGACCACCATTCCAACATCACCATGGCCTCGATAACAAAAGCGCCGCAGAAATCATGGACGAATGTGACGTCCGACGCCGAGCTTGTGAAGCATCTCCTCGAGCTCTACTTTTGCTGGGAGTATCCCACCCTCGCTTCGTTGAGCAAAGAGCACTTTCGGCAGGACTTCAGTTCGGGATCGTCAAGATACTGCTCTCCACTGCTCGTCAACGCCCTACTAGCTCTCGGCTCCCGCTTCTCCGACCGACCAGAGCCACGGACAGACCCTGATGATCCCTTTACTGCTGGAGATGCCTTCTTCGAAGAGGCCAAGAGGCTGTTCTGGGAGCAGACGGACCACCAAGATTTGACCGCCGTCCAGGCCATTGGCATTATGTCCATCAGGGAAGCCAGCTGTGGACGAGATATAGACAGCCGCTATTATGCTGGGCAGAGTGTGCGACTCGCCATCGAGATGGGCTTGCATCGGCTCGACGACGATGGGACCGGCGATGACCACAGGACAGTCCAGCTAATCACCCTTTGGGGGGCCTTTTCTTTGGACCAGTACGTTCTCATCTGCCCTGGCTCGCTTTCTCTCGGACTAACGCCCCCTGCCCCGAAAAGTGCATGGTCTCTTACAACAGGAGGTCTCCCTCAATTTTCCCGATTCCCACGGTTCCCAAGCAAGATCCATGTCAATTCAGAGCTGGAAGAGACATCCTGGGCTCCGTACACGGATGATGGTAAGGCCCCGCGACACTCCCAGTGATATCACTTCCCTACGTACCTAACCATTTTCCACAGGCCCCGATCCTCGCCCTGAAGCCCAACAGCCCTGTCACATCCGGTCGGTCTTCAATTGCTTCTGCGAACTCAGTGAGATCATCCACGGTGCCCTGTACACGCTCCACTGCCCAGCCAAGACCCCGACCAGCCAGGCCATAGCAGAAATCTACCACAAATACCTGCATTGGTACGAAAACATCCCCGACGCGCTGCGCCTCGGCCTCAACTTT